>VDFB02337944.1:413121-440128 GCA_007258455.2 Sequoia sempervirens
CAATATGTTCTTTTGTAGGCACATATTCCAATCTGACTTCTTTCTCATTCACTTTCTCCCTCAAGAAATGAAACTTGATTGATATATGTTTAGTCTTGGAATGTAGCACTAGATTCTTAGAAATATTTATTGCACTTGAATTGTCACAATATATGGCAATAGGTTTTTCATATACCACCTTGATATCTTTCAACATCTGTTTCATCCATATCACTTGAGTATAGTTATTTGCAGCAGCAATGTATTCTGCTTCAGCAGTAGATAGAGAAATGGAATTCTACTTTTTGCTCAACCAGGACACCAATTTCTTCCCTATGAAGAAAGCACCACCACTAGTACTTTTCCTGTCATATACATCTCCAGCCCAATCCGCATCAATATATGCGCTCAAAGTGAGATCATCATCCTTTGGATACCAAAGTCCAAAGTCAACTATTCCTTTCAGGTATCTAAAAATTATCTTCATAGTAGTCACATGTGATTCTTTTGGATCAGCCTAAAATCTAGCAACCATACATACAACATTCATAATGTCTAGTCTAGTCTGAGTTAAGTAGAGCAATCCACCAATCATTGACCTGTATCTAGTTTGATTCACCTTAGGACAATCATCATTATATTTCAACTTACATCCAGTCACCATGGGAGTACCAATAGGTTTTGAGTCATCCATTCCAAACTTCTTCAACAATTCTCTTACATATTTAGACCGAGATATGAAAATCCCCTTGTCTAACTGAGTGACTTGCAATCCCAAAAATAACTTCATCCCTCCAATCATACTCATTTCAAATTCATTCTTCATTTCATCAACAAATTTCATACATAGATTGTCATCTCCTCCAAAAATGATGTCATCAACAAAAACTTCTATAATTAACTCCTTATCATGATCCAATTTGAAGTATAAGTTGCTATCAATAGTACCTTTAGTGAATCCAAGCTTCAGTAAATATTTGTCCAATCTAGCATACCAGTCTCTAGGGGCTTGCTTGAGTCCATATAGAGCTTTCTTTAATCAGCAGACCATATCTTCCTTGTCAGTTAGCTGAAATCCATCTGGCTATTCAATGTATAATTCCTCTAGTTCTTCATTTAGAAATGTTGACTTCACATCCATTTGATAGAATTTATAGTTTTTGTATGTAGCATAAGCAATAAATAACCTTATGGCTTCAATTCTAGCAACAAGATCAAATGTTTCTTCAAAATTGATACCTTCCATTTGAGAATACTCTTTACATACCAGTCTTGCTTTATTCTGAACCACTTCACCTTGTTCATTCAGCTTGTTCCTAGACACCCATTTAGTACCAATCACATTTTTTTCTTTAGGCCTGGGAATCAGTATCCATGTGTCATTCTTTTCAATCTGTTTCAACTCTTCCATCATAGCTTCCAAACAGTGTTCATCTGGACAGACTTCAGTGACATTTTTAGGTTCAATGTTGGAAATCAAACAATATTCTTCTACAATCTTTCTTCTAGTTTGCACTTCTTTATTCTTATCTCCTATGATTTGACTGTCAAAATGATTTAGCTTTATATACCTTGGGGTTTTGGGACACTCTTGAACTTTTGATTCTTCTTATCTTTCTTCTACACTTGCACGTGTTTGTGTTTCCTAACTAACTTGATTTACAGGAACAAATTGAGGTTGCTTTATAGGAACATATGGAATAATTTGAAGTAGATTTTGTGTCTGAGAATTCTTCCCTTTGCTAGTATTTTCTTCATCTAAATCATAACCACAATATCTGGATGATTTTACAGAGTCCGCATCAACTCTGACATTTGCACTTTCAACCATCTTTCTCAATCTTTTGTTATAGCACCGGTAGACCTTGCTTTTAGTGGAGTAACCTAGGAAAATCCATTCATCACTTCTTGCATCAAACTTTCCAATATTATCATCTCTTTTGATATAATACTTGCTTCCAAAGATCTTGAAATATTTAACAGTAGGCTTGTAACCAAACCATAACTCAAAAGGGGTCTTACCAAAATTACCATTAACATTTACCCGATTCAAAGTATACACAACAGTGTTTACCGCTTCACTCCAATACATCTGAGACACATTTCCTTCCATCATCATTGTTCTGGTAGCATCCAAAATTGTTCTATTATTTCTCTCTGCAACTCCATTCTGTTGAGGGGTTCAGGGAGTAGATAACTGTCTTTTAATTCCATGCTCTTCACAAAAAGAGTTAAACTCCCTAGAGGTGAACTCGCCACCTCTATCAGATCTCAGGCACTTAGTTTTTAAACCTTTCTCATTCTCTACCATATCCTTAAAACTTTTTAACTTTTCAAATGCTTCACATTTTTCTCTTAAGAAAGAAACCCATATCATTCTAGAGTAATCATCAATAATCAACATAAAGCACCTTTCTCCATGAATACTTTTGACTCTAGAGGGACCACAAAGGTCAGTATGTAGCAGCTCCAACAAATTGTTTGAATGAAACTATTTGCTTTAGAAAGAAACTCTAGTTTGTTTACCCATTTGACATTCCTTGCAGATTGTGTTAGCAAGCTTCACTAACTTAGGTAGATCTCTTACTGCTTGAGTAGAACTTATCTTGACAATGTTGTCAAAATTTACATGACACAACCTCTTATGCCACAACTAGCTTTCATCTACTTGAGTAATTAAATAACTCCCACTAGCAGTAGTCAGGTGAAAGATATTACCTTTTGTCTATTTACCTATAGCAATCATATTTCTAGAACTTTCGTGTATCTTGCATCTTCCATTTTTGAACTGAAGATCATATCCCTTGTCCACCATCTGTCCAACGCTCAACAAGTTGTGCTTCAAGCCTTCAACATAAAGGACATCATCAGTGTTATCCTTACCACCAAGACAAATAGATCCTCTGCCATGAATCACACCAACATTGTTATCTCTAAATCTTACAACCCCACCGTTATACTTCTCTAGACTCCTAAATTTTCTTTTATCACCAATCATGTGATGTGAGCATCCACTATCAATGACCCACTCATCTTTTTCTTCAACTCAGGCTGCAAGAGCCTTTTCATCTTTAGTAGATTTAGTAGCCACAGGATTATCTTCAATGGTAGCAATGAAAACCCATTCATCTTCATTTCCATTATCTTTATCAGACTCATCATCAATCACTGCTTCTTCAACAAAGTAACATCTCTTTTGGAATCTAGACTTTTTAGGCTTAGATCTAGGAACTCTTTTAGGACACCTTGATGCAAAATGACCTATTTTATTGCAAGAAAAACATTTAATAGGAAATGCATCTTCATACTTACCTTTTCCTCTGCCTTCTTGCTTTGCAATCAATGCTTCCAATTCTTCTACCTCTCTTTCTTTATCTTCAAGCTTTTTTAGTTCTTCATCATACTTGGATACCTTTCTGGAACACTCTCCCAGACCGTATCTTTTCCTGTTACTTCTGGATATAGTAGCCTTGAATGTAGATTCAGTCTTTGGTGTAGATTCATTGAATTCACTTATTTCAAAAGCAGCAAGCTTTCCAGCCAGTGTGTCTCTTAATATATTTGTTACTGGTCTGATTTCTTCAATAGCATGAGCTTTCACTTTGTAGGAGGGACACAAGGATCTGAGTATCTTAGCCACAATTTCATCCTCATCCACAAAACCATTGGCACATCTAATACCCATCACTATCTCATCTACTCTCTGCATAAAAGAAGTAATATTTTCATCTTCACCCATTTTCAAATTCTCATACTTGCCTTTCAAACTCTGTAGCTTAGCCATCTTCACCTATGCATCTCCTTCATACAAGATTTCCAGCTTTGTCCAAATCTCATGAGTTGTCTACAATCCTATCACATTAGCCATCTCTGAATCTGTTAGAGCACTCACTAGAGCTTCAATAGCCCTAATATTATTTTTAGCATCTTTGATCTCATCAGTAGTGGAGGGACCATTCTGAGGAATGACATATGGATCTTTTGTAATCTTCCAGAAAGCTTCACCAATACATATTAGATGAAATTGCATCCCAACTTTCCATAATAAATAGTTAGTGCCATCAAATCACATTTTGTCCTTCTTGAATGTTGTAATCTCGGATCACCTCAAGCTTTTAAAATTCTTTAGAGGAACTTGCACTGATACCAATTGTTGGAAAAAAAAGGACACACAACTAAGAGGGGGTGTGAATCAGTTGTGATAGAAACTTAAACTTTTCTAACTTAAATCAACTTAATCTCAGATCTGATGAATAAGCAATTAACCACAAACAATTTAACACATCAGAGAGACAGAGAACATGAATATTTTTGCATGGAAACCCTATTAGGGGAAAAACTATGGTGGATGTTAGCCCACAAGATTATACCTTGTTAAAAGTATAATGAGAAATAATAAGGGGAATTCACATGAATTTAGGCACGCTACTTAGAGCTCACTGCTCAAATACAAAAGGGGCTCACTGCCCAACAATATAGGATAGGATTAAAATCTAAAGGGTGCAAACTAAGAAAATAACTTCTGCACAAGCCTGATTATAGTTCCAATTAAGCTCAGAAAACATTCTTCATACTTCACTCAATCTTCTTCACACTCTTCTTTGCAATCGAATTATATTCACACAAGGAGCACACTGAGCACCTTTTCCACACACTACACCAATGAAATAATTGCTCTTATATATCCGCTACATGAGATTTCATCACAACTTAGTTAGCCAGGAAACTAAAATATATTTGCAACGTCAGCCCAAATTTACAAATAAATTTGCAATGTGAATCCACCAAGGTTGGCCACAACATGGTGGAGACCCAAATTAATATCTCCAACACAAAAATATTTTAATTAATTTCACCATGAAGATCCACAACACGCTACCACCAACATGTCGGCCAAGAACAAGAAAAACCAAACATGCGCAAGAAAAGATCTTCAACCACAATCTCTCTGATTAATTTGGATGTACCAAAAAGATAGATAATGATCTAGAGACATCAAAGAACACCAAGAAACAACAGAGAAGCATCCGCAATAATTGAGATTAACATAATCACACAATCTTCATTCAAGAACACTAACAGAGACCACATAAACACTGTCAGACCACAATACAATCAAAACTTCACATGGACCTCTAAAATTTTTGGTAGATGATCTAGAAACACTCAAAAATAAACCCTTTAATCCACACCAACTAATCTTCAACGTACAGAACAAGACACCTGCATGACCTACACGGTTCCATTGGGAACCTAGAGTACTTTCTTTTACAATTTTCTCAATATCCTCGACATATGCAACCTTTAATACACCAAATGCTAATAGTGTTGACATCAATGACAACCACATATCAGCAACCATATCCACAACATCCAACAGCAAGAATATTGGGATCTCATAGATAGAAAATCCAAAGGGCTGATAAGACTTTGTCTAGTTGATTATGTTCTCTTGAACATCCATGAGGAGAAGATTGCATCTTCTTTATGGAAGAAACTTGGTGATATCCATTAGGGAAAGTCTCTGGTAAACAAGTTATTCGTCAGGAAGAAGTTATACTCCTTGAAGATGGAAGAAGGTGCATCTGTTGTAGACCATTTGAATTCATTTAACATGATCGTTGCTCAGTTGGCCTCTATGGGTGTGAAGATAGAGGAGGAGGATCATTGTATGCTTCTATTGTGTTCCTTACTTGACACATGGGATCATCTGGTGATGGCTATTGAATTACAACAACCACTTTCAAGATAAAAGATGTGGTTGCTTCGCTATTGTCAGAAGAAATGTAGAGGAAATCTTCTAAGATGGCCAAGGAGGCCCTTGTTGTTTGGGATAGATTAAAGGAGAGAGGCAAGAAGAAAGATAAGAGGTCTAAATCCAAAATTGAAGGGAGATTAAAGTCTCCAGGCAAGAAGCCCAAGGTGAAATTTTGGAATTGTGGGCTGACTGGTCATATCCGGAAGGATTGTAAAGAGGAGAAAAAGAAGAACAACAACAACTGTTCAAACAATGATTCTTTTTAGAGTGATACAGATTCCTTCATTGTAGCCTTGGTGACACAGGCATCAGATGATGTCTGGCTAATTGAATTAGGAGCATCTTTTCACATGACATCTCATAGAGATTGGTTCAAGAAGTATGAAAAGTATGCTAGTGGAAAATTGTGCCTAGCATGTGATTCATCTCTTGAAATTGTTAGTTGTGGAATAGTCAAAATTTAATTTCCTGATGGAAGAATCAAAGGAATTGATGGTGTAATGCACATACCAGGTCTAGCTCATAATATGCTTTATGTTAGTAAGCTAAATGATGTTGGTATGCATGTTTCATTCTCGAGTGGAGGCTAAAAAATTACTAGAGGTTTAATGGTGTTGGCTAAGGGTGCACACATAGGCACTCTATACAAGTTGGATGCATGTCTTGTTCAATGTAACGTCTCTATAGAGTCAAGCAATTTTGTTCGTGTAGAGAAGGAGAAAAATGTTCCTCTGCGTCCAAACTCTATGGAGGTGAAACTCCCAGCAGAGAAAACCATGATGTGGCATCATAGACTCAGTCACATAGGAGAAAAAGGCTTAAAATACTTTAAGAATAAAAACCTAGTAGAAGTGCTTGATGATTGTAACCTTGAGTTCAATTTTTGTAAACATTACATTTGTGGAAAGCAACATCATGTTTCATTTTATTCTAGTCTGCATAAGTCTTCTTGCATACTAGATTATGTTCACCCTGATGTATTTGGTCCAGTGAATGTTCTTTCCTTATCAAAGTATAAATATTATGCTTCTTTTATTGATGATTATTTGAGAAGGGCGTTTGTGTACTTTCTTAAAAGTAAATCAAAATTGTTTAGTCGGTTTAAAAAGTTTAAAAACCTAGTAAAATATTAGAATGGAAGGAAAATTAAATGCTTAAGGATGGATAATGGTGGTGAATTATGTTCTGCATATTTTGAAAGGTATTACAAAGACCATGGAATTAAAAGGCATAAAACTACACCTTACACTACTGTATTTCACTACAAATTTTGATGAATGTTTGTCAAAATTTTGACAAAATATTGTCGAATTTCCAATGAAACACTGTTTTAAATTTTGTCACTTTAATGACCAACTTTTATTCATCGAAACCATGACCCGATATCATCGATCAGCGCCACAGAAAATGTTGGTGGTTTTCGTCACAAAATCGACGTAATTTTGTCCATCTATCAACAGCAAAAAACACAAAATGTTGCAAGATGCCCATTTGAAAGTGTCGAACAAACAACAAACATTCGTCATTTTTTCAACGAGGTGGAGTTTCCATTGCAACAAAAATTTCATCACAGGTACAACAACCTCTTTGGAATTTTTTGTCTTTCATCGGATGATGTTCGTCGAAATTGCAATGAAACATTGTTGTTTTTAAAAATATATATATATATTTATCTACCACCATGTAAAAAATTCAGAAATTGCATTTGGTTTGTTAAACATGGCCCTTGGTACAAACTATTAGATTTGTTAAGAACATTCAAGTATGTTTTGATTTCCAAGTCACCAAGTAAGGACAAGGGAAAGAAGTTGCAACAAGGTGATATATGGTGCCATCATCACCACACTAGCTTCCACACTAATGCCAAACATTGTGTGCAATAATCCCTATTTGTGCAATCCATATTAGATTCCAACTCAATTGAGGATACTTATCAAGAGGCACAATGATTTCACACTGGCATCATGACAATTGATGCTTCAAAGGTACAAGAGTGTCTCTTCCATATAAAGTGTGGGGTTAATGAACATGTCCATGTGATCTTTTACAATGGAAACCAAAAGAAAATCATCATGCATGATACAATAAGGAACCCACATCTTTCTACCACCATACATCCAAACCCCTACTCTCTATGATGGTTACAAGACAATTAGGGCATTTAGGTAAGCCGAAAATGCACTTTTGAGTATGCAATCAAGCCTTTGCAAGACATTATCACTTGTGATGTCACGCCTCTAGTACACTATCCTACTTAGAGAGCCATAAGTGTATGATCATGATGGCATTTACCATTTTAAGTCACAAAAATGGACAATACATAATGACAAGTGGAGACTTAACTTCCTTGAGTTAACATCACAAGCCAAACTAGCTTTGGTATCTACTAAACAATGTTGCAAGATCATTGCTCACACATACAAATTTTTGCTTCTCATAGTCCACAAATGCACCTACACAAGAAAGTACACACAATAATAGTGCTTACAAATATGCCAACCCCATTGCAGCAAGAAAGGTTCGACAAGATATTGCAGCAATACGAAGACATCTTTGAAGAATGCAAGTCCAATACAATGTGCAATATAACAACAAATCAATTTGAAAATTCCCTCTCCTAAATATATATTTGTATCACAGTTCTATTAGGAGAATGATTAAATTCAACATCAAACCCAAGAGCTACTAAACCAAGGAAAGATCTAACCTAGCTCTTCACCATGGAGCAGCCCAATAGTCCATGCACATAATAAGGATTATGCCTAGAGCCTGTTCATCAACAATCACACACTCAATAAGATCACAATGAGAAACAAATAACCTTTGTCATGCATCAATGACTTGTTGGACCAATTTCAAAGTGCATAATACTTCACCAAGACTAACCTCAAATTAGGATACCATTAAGTACTAGCTCAAACTAATGTTATTTAGAAAAAAATCTTTCAAAACCAAGGATTGTATGAATAGATGACATAATGGGTTAGCCACATTCATGTTCCTAATGAATGATATCCTACAAACCTTCACCAATTCCATCATTGTCTACTTAGACGACATTCATCTCTTTAGAAAAACTTAGGAGGAGTACATGGAGCAAGTCTCATGCATACTAGATACACTACACCAATTCAAGTTGCAAGCCAACCTCAAAAAATGTACTTTTGGAGCCACATAGATTTAGTACTCGGGCTACATCATTGACCACACCAATATACATGTAGACCTTAGCAAAATCAAGCCAATTTGAGATTGACCAACATAATGTAGCCCCATTGACTTGTGCAATTTCCTCAAACTTGCCAACTTCTATCCCAAATTTTTTCTTGGTTTCTCACATTGCATGGTCACTCAATCAAATCATGCACACCAAGACACCATTCTCATGGACACCTACACAACATGCCTTTGAGGAGCTCAAGCAATGCCTCTACAAAATTCCTAACATAGCACACCCCTTTGAAATTCAGACTAATGCATCTAACTATGCATTCCACCCCATACACATGAACATTAGATCGTGTATCATTCTAAGACTTTCAATATCACTCTGCTTATGAAAAGGAGTTGTATGCCACCATAGAAGCTATCAAGCAATGGTTCCACTGCATCTTGAGTAAGGAGAGAATCATTCACACCCATCATAACCTACTTTAGTTCTTACATACACAAAGCAAATTGGAAAACATCCTTATAGTAGTTCCATCAAGCGATCAATCAAAAGAAGAGGGAATACAAGGCAATCAATTGTCTTAGTAGACTACCAATTCAGGTACTCAATACAATGTTGAACTCGCGTAGCCACAACTTCCCAAACTAGCAGAACTTTTATCCAACAAACAGAAACTTTGTGCAAACCTATGCCAAACTTGTGCAAAACAAATAGGTTACCACATTGTACTTGTCCAACAAGATTCTCTACAAGCCTGGACATATTTGTGTTCTAAATGAAATTCTTTACAAAAAGACAATACCTTAGAAGATAGAAGGGAAGACTTGGTAAGCATAGCTATGATTTTCAATTTAGTACATAGTAATTTTACTATGGTATTGTTAGACAAGTATGACCCTTGCATTTTACTTTAATGGTACTTATTAGTGCTTTTGATAATTGAACTCTTTATGTTAACAAATACATTCAGTTGCAACTATCTTGGACAAAATTAATTTGGTGAAATATGATTGGAAAAGTGGATATTTCTAGGTTAATGATCTAGGAAAGATAGCTAGTTATTACTACATCACTCATGGGACAATGGCTAATTATAATGAGCACTTGAAGCCAAAATGGGTGATATTGAGCTATGTCGATGGTTTTCATTAAGTGAAGAGTTTAAATATGTGACAATAAGAGAAGAAGAGAATATGGAACAACAGTATTCATATTTTTTTGGTGTTTTAATTTTTAACTCTTTATCATGGGGGAACAAGATAGTAGAGAAAGGAAAAGCTATTCATAACAATATCTAAGCACGCTCATTGAAGCTACAACAAGGGGAATTTCATTGATGATAATAGCTAAAAGACCATGTCATTTATGACATTTAAAATATCATCAATAGAGGGTAGGTTTCTTGCAATATTTTTACATCACAGTCACCTATTAATGGGCACCAAGGATGATACAAAATACAGATAAATGACTGTGATAATGAAAAAAGGGCAATAATGAAATGAAGACTAATGAATAAAGACATGAGATCATTGAAGAGTAAAATCATAGGTCTTTGTGACTACCATAAGAGGTCATTAGTTGATGAGAAGATAGTATAGTCCAAGCATAAAGAGGCGTGACAATAAAATGGACTGTGAAAGAAAAGGTATGCAAGTGTAGGGTATAAATATGATCAAATGACCAGTGATATGTTTTACATGAAAAAGATTGAATGGGAAATCTACAAGTCTCAAGAGGGAAGAGGATTCAAGTCACATCCAATGTGATTAAGACAATGACTGTGAAGAAGGAAAGGGGCAATGGTTTATGGAAGTCACCTTACATTGAAAAGGGTGCAGATATTATTCAATGGATAGAGTTAGCTCCCACAATGAATTGTGTGCAAAGAGCATTAACAAATACCTTATGCATTAAACCATAGGGTTTGTAAGAAGGTGACACTTAAAGGAAGTCTTATCCAATGACATACAAAAGGAATAGCGTTGAGAGAACAAATGCAAGAAAACACATCATAGAGCATGAAGTTTTTTTTGGAAAGACTTGTGCCATGAATTTTTTATGCACAAACTTGGAGGCATGAAGCATATGAGGACATGAGTCTTAGGTTTTGCATGCTAAATTTCAAGACATGGAAATTGAGTCAAAATCTTCAATGATGGACAATGATCACCAAGATAGTCATGATGATATTCGAAGGATAAAAGACAAATACTGAGTGACCTTGTGAAGTTGAAAGGATAGTTTGTTATGACTAATAACCTATGACAATGGCATGATTTAAAGATAGTTATAAGGAAAGTGCAACAAGGAAGTCAAAAGAATGAAAAGATAGTCACAAGCAGACATACCATATATTTGCAAGGACAGTCATGTGCATTGATATTCATGAGGAAGAAGCAATACACAATGTATGATGTAACAAATGGGTAGTGCTATGGAGGAATACTAAAGATATAGAGTTTTGATGAGAAATCACAAAGGGGTCAAATCTCAAGGAAAAATAATGGCAATCAACTAACAAAAGATTATTTTCACAAGGGAAATGATAGTAATGAGGCTGCAAAAAATATCAAACACCATGAACAAAACCTAGGATAGTCATAAATGTCTTCAAGAGATAGTCATTTTAGAAAATTTAAATGGCAGTGACTTGTGAAGTTGAAAGGACAGTTATACTAACTTTTGACAGTGATTAATCACTATAAGTTATGACTATGTTTTGTGCCCAATAGGTCTCTTTATGATTGTGTTATAAAGGTTTTGACTATGAATCATGATGAAAAACCTCAAGAGAACTAAAGGATTGTCATATTAAATGTACGAGGTCAACGGGAACAAAAGAGGAGCAGAGCACAGAGCTAGTGGGCATGAAAGAGAAAATGTTAATATTCAAATGACACTCAAATCGATTGCTCAAAGAATACAATCACCATACATATAAAGGGTAGTCACCTAGAAGGACTATCAACTAAGGGCAGTAAAATATAGTCATGTAAAGGGTAGATTCAAAGGATGACAATCCACAAGCATTTCAAACAAGTACAGTGACAGTCCCCCTCACCAAGTGAGCAATGATGGAAAGAGTTTAGAGTCTTCAAGAAGATGCCAAATCATGAGAGGTAGAAAATTATTTAAAAGAAAATCAATAATCAATAAAGGGTGGTCTTAACAGTTAAAACAATGTATGAAAATATCAATAAAATGGACTATGAGATGAAAAATCAACAATGCATAGTGATTTGATGAATACGGGTGACAGTGCTAAGACAAAGGAATAGTCAACTAAATGCAAAGTCAATGGTCATTCAACTTAGGGCAATCATAAAGATTACAAAGGCTTATGATGCTTATGATCATAGATATGAATTTGTAAACAATCTAGAAGACTACCCTGTGACCTTAGAAAAGGTTATGACTGTGATGTATTTTCAATGGTTTTATGCACTATGAGTCTCTAATGGATTGGTAGACTATGGTTTATCCTCCATAAGTCTTTATGAAATATGTTTACCCTTAGTAATGTATTAATGACTATTATCCTTTTTTCAAGACAAAGATTAATGACTCAGATTGAAGCATTATGACAGTGTGCTAGTTATGGTTGTGGCTTAACAAGGGTAGATTTTGGTAAGGAAGATGGTAAGTTGAATGAATGTAAGTAGAGAAATTTTTGCATACCTGCAGATGGTACAAAATTTCATGGTTAAGTGGAAGCCTCCCATCAACAACAAGATCCAAATATCTGTGTATCTATCTCAATCGAGCCTCTAAACCCTTCAGAGTTGTCAATTTTTCCACTAACCTGTTATGCACAAAAGTCAAATTTTAGAGTTATGTCACCACTAAAAACAAAAGAAACAGAGATTTGAAACCAAATCCACACACAACACAATGTGGTATTCATACAAATCCATACAAACAAACTAAACTCAAAACATTGGAATGGAAACAACTTCAATTTATGATGCAAAGCATGGATTCACTTTACTCAACTGGAGGCACATTTCACAATAATGGGTTCTTCATCTAAAACATTTGTACGAGGTTCAAATAGTAAAGAGATTGATGAAAGATAGAGGATTTAAAAAGATACTTGGACGTAGTTGGATTGAAGGTTGTAAACTGGTACATGTTTTTTTGTGTAGGAGACATATCACATCCACAAACATGGCAGAGATATGCAAAGTAGGAGAAATTTCCTTGGAAAATGAAGGCATCAATGTATAAAGAACCATTTTTCTGCCACCATAGTAAAAAGTTATCACTTTCTTTCATCTTTGCATATTGGTTTGATGCTTCAAATGATGCATTTCTTATATTACAAAGTGCATTACCTTATTGAGCTTCTCTTTGTTTCAAGAATAGTTTAATATTCTCTACTTAACAGGGCCAACCACGTGACGGTGGAAGCTCATTTGGCCCGTCCCCCCCCCCCACACATCACTCTCAATTCCCCATACCTTATCATATAACATTAATCATTCATTCATCCATTAATGACATATAACATTTATTCATTCATCCATTAATAACATATAACATTCATTCATTAACATATTCACATTCATTCATTAACATATAACATTCATTCTTTCAGTTTTTACATATTATCAAAAATATGGTTGTCATAATATGATTACAATCACTTTTTTTTGGTTTCTTTTTTGCAGCTAAAAAAAGCTGAAGTGGAGTATCGTTTTCTAAATCATTTGTTCCCCCTTCAATTGTTTTGTGCTCTGCTCGTGATCTTAATGTATGCCTAGTTGTGTACTCATGATGTGGAGGCCGCTGCAAGGGGGGGTCTGCTGTAATAGCAAATAAATGTTAAATTGATATGTTTTATTATTATTGTTACAAGTATTTCATTAATTAAAAGAACATTAGATTGGTGCTCTTTACCTGATGGGGCCACATCATGTTCCTAGCCTTGTCTTATAGCCTCGTGCTCAACATGTTGAACACCCTCTAAATCCTAATCTGGAGTTGAAACACAAAAGGTTACATTAATTAATACACCAATTGCAATTAAATATGTTTAAAAGAACATTAGAGTGGTCCTCTTTACCTGATAGGGCCACATCGTGTTCCTAATCTTGTCTAGACTGATCATGCTCAACATGTTGATCACACTCTACATGCTCTAAATTTGAAACACGAAAGGTTACATTTTAATACACCAATTGCAATTAAAGATGTTTAATTGTATTAATCCATACTGCATTTTGTATAGCACATGAATACATCCAGTACCGAGATCCAGTATCGAGATGCACACCATGACCTTCATCTACAGGTTATGCTCCACCCTCACCAGGTTGCATTCCAATGTCATGTGCAATATTATCATTGCTTTCCTATTTAAAACAAAACAAATAGGCACATAATTACTTTATGGTGGAAATTCATATTGAATAGATTGCACAAGTATTCAATTTTAAATAAACTTCATTGAGTTTATTTACCTGTGTGTCGGATGTAGTGGAAGCTTGTGTTTTCCCAGTCAAGAGTCTTAGGCATTCATCCATGGCTCCATAGCATTGCTAGAAGGAAATCTTCAGGTCCTCTTCTATGGGCACTTTGTTAAATTCAAAGCCCTTCATTTTTGCATAAGATCATGAATTTTGCATCTATGGTGTGATAAAACCAAAATTGTTTGCAATTTATTATTTGGATGCAATATTTAATTTATTGATACTTACAATTCATGCGGCTAATTTCATATAACCACCAGAGCCAAGTTTGTGTTGCCTGTTTTTTTCTAGTATTTCCTTTATTTCCTTCGATGTGGCAGGCAACCTATGAAAAGTTTGAAATACATTAGATTATGTAAAAAGAAAGAGTAATCAGTATATAATTACATTGTTGATAGTATCACATACCTTCCTTGGCCCGGTGGTGTCTTTCCTTTTTTCTTTTCAGCCTTCTCCTCTCCATCTGACACCAGGTCCTTCCACTCCCTCTCTAGAATCATGGGGGGATGCTTGTACTTTTTTTTCTTCTCTAAATGTGACCTATATTGGTCCCTCACATACTTTAGATAGGTTCCAGCTTTCTTAAGGACCTTGGTTTGGTTGAATGTGTTATTACCGAACATCACAACTAAATGGTTAATGAGCTCATCTTTTAAATCTTGATTTTGGGCATTCCACCATGTATGTATGGTGGGCCTTAAGATCTCCAATGTACTATCATTTATATTTTTATAAAAAACATCATTTCCTGCAAAATGACCATGGGATCATTAGTCTAAAAAGAGTGATCAATAAGTAAATTTCAATTGAATTATTTATAATAATAATTAAGAAAATTTAAAGTACCTGGGACCTTCTCTATCTTTATGGGAACAAAATCCTTGATCACCACAAATGTGACCGAAAATGTTCTCGTACTAGTAATACGGGAAGATCCAGGAAATGCTACTAAAACATCACTAGTTCTAGTGGCATCTGCATCCCCAAGTACGTGTCCTGACACATGTTCTGGCATGTGTTCGCTGCCAGAGGGTGCACTACCTGATGTCTGCATTCTATGTTTTTCTGACATTTCAGTTGACATTATAGGCATGGATGATGGGGTCGGTTGATGTGATGTATGCGCAGGAAGATCAGGATCGACACTTGTACCAACCCCTACTCCCCGGGTAGCACCTGCAGTACCCTGATCATGGCCAGTAGCATCATGAGGATGCAAAAAAACCTGTAAAAGACAACACATATTTTAGTTCATGACATAAAAGAGTACAAAATATAAAACCATGAATGAACTTATGTTATAATTAAAGATCTCATGACAGCTTACTTGCAATTTTTGTGCTCTCTCAGTCAATATTTTAACCCTTTCTCTTATCTCATCTGTTTGAGGCACTATGAATAACAATTGAAGTATTTATTCATTGCATTTTTTTTTAGTCTTATCATATCCAGAGGGTTTGCGAAATATGCAATGTCATCATTGCATAATAGTGAGTGCACCTCCCTATGGATTCTCTCCTCTACTATTGGTGCCTTTCCCCGATCAGTCGACTGCGACAAGAATATTAAAAACATTATTGAAATTCACCCAATAAACTTATGAAAAAAACATAATAATAAAATATTTTGCTCGTATCTATTTTGTACAATTACAATGAGGTAAACCTATTGGGTAGAAGCACCTAAAGATGCATCGTGATCTGTGCTTTGGGATGGAGCCTTCCCTATACGATCAATGTCCCACTGTGACAAAAATTAAATATAAAAAAACATTATCGAAATGAAACCAATAGACTTATGAAAAAAAACATAATAATAAAATGGCATATTGGAGTCATTAATTGGAGGTTGGGTTAAATGGTATATAGTACGTACCACCCCCATAGTAATTGTGTTTGTATCTATGTGATTCAAATTGTAATTAATTAGCAACTCTTCCCCTACAGTTATTGATTTTAGCACATACGAATACATGGTTTCCATCGTGCGCCTAGTATATGCAATTGGGTTGCTTATTTGTTGACCCAGGTCATGTACTGCTTATACACCCTACAATATTTCTTGATTCTTTTGGCCTTTCGTCAATGTACATAGCCACTTCTTTATTTTGATCCTTATCTTTTAGCTATATATAATTTGTTGGTAGTGCATACCTACGCATACTTCGTGTATATCGAACCAGCTACATCCAATCTTTGTAACTATAACAGGGTCTGACATACTCCATCAATTCAGTAACTTTGTCATAACAAACCTTTATGTCATCCATGCAAACTAGGCCCAAACCACGTAATGACGATGGTGCTATGCAATATATCCTCTCATTGACACAAAAATCAATGTTTAGTGGAGGAAGTGCCTTGGGTAACCATTTTTTTCGTAGATGTTTGTACCTCAAGCTCACCTCAGTGTCGCATATGCTCTCATCATCATAAGAACATGACCCCCCTTCAGCAAGAAAAAATTCCATGTGTTTGCAAAATTTTCTTCTAATCTTTTGACCTCTAGTTGATCTCCCTCTTTTAGACCTACTACATGTCTTGATTTCCTCTTCTCTTCCTGAATTTCCCTCGCTTGAGGAAGATAGATTTGACAAATACCTATTTGGTGGTACCTGCACTCCATCGAATGAGAGTGATAGTTACTGAAAATTCCTTGAGGTTTTTCATGGTCCATCAAGACATGGATGAGCATAACTATAAGGTTACAAAGAGCATCTACAAGAGATCATGGACTTAGTAGAGGTTTCCCAGAAGATGCACTTAGTTTTCCATACCCTTCAGCTTGGCCGGTTATTTTTCATGGACTTTGATTTGATTTCAAAATGCATTGATAAAGCTAAGACGTATGATGAGCTAAAAGGATCTATAATGAATGGTTCATAAGGCACAACACTTATAGTAGGTTTTGCAAATGGGATAGCAAGCTAAGTGGGTTTAACCTTGGAGGAAACTACATGGATAAGTGCACTTGAGTTGGATTCATACTGGGATTGACCTCTCGAGAAGGCCCGACGCTTCACCTTTGTGAGCATCACCTAGATGCAATGAGTGCTAAGTGTTCCATTCATTCTCATGAGAGGTTGGAGTTCTTTATAAGGAGGCTTGTTGAGATGTAGTAAGTGTGCTTTATGAATTTGATGCGATGAATTTGTTTGATGATGTGAAGCTTAGGACAGAAACCTTCAATAGATCAACAAGAGTTGGATGAAAACCTAAGGGTGGATTTGCAACAGAGTTCACAATTGGGCCAAATTTGTTGAGTCTCCATTGGAGACAAATTTGCAGGGGTTAAGGCTTTGATTCAAAACTAAGGTACTTCTGCAATTTTTAGAATAAATTTATTTTGATTGGAAAATGAATTATATTATTGTTGAAGCATGCAGTTTAGTGCTAGGCCAATCAATTATTGTTTGGAGGCCAATTTGGAGTTGAAATCCAAAGCTATAGGTTTAGGTTTTGATATCCTCTAGCAATGTGTCCTGATGTGTTTTAACATAATCTAAGGTTGTGGAGCATTTGATCAAGGTTTAACAAGAAAGTCACGTGATCAGTGAGTTTTTCTTGACATTTGATCATTGAATTTAAATGTATTTGTGTTATAAGGGTTAAACCAATGTTCTACTATCTCAATGGTCCTATTTCAATTTGGTGGTTGCATTGAATGCAAACAATTGTATGCTTTTTCATGGATTGTTATGTGTTGGTAGCAGTTGATAATTTTGATTTATATCAGTGATAAAGGATGTTGATATATGAGTGAATAATTTGAATAGGAATGAGGGGAGACATTGGGGCCCTCTTATATTTTGATTTGGTAGAACCATGAGTTTGAACTCTTCATATACACTGATTGGTAACCCTGATTTTTATAACGGTCAACAACATTAATTGTTTTGCAGACAAAGGGAAGGTTCTTGTCCATACAAATGTGTTATGAATGTTGGTGGATGGTTGGGATACTCATAAAACTTTTGAAGCCCAAACCACAAAGTTTATGATACCTTTCATGTTCTCTTAAGAGTCACTAATATCAGACAGTAAGGTAATGTATTGATAGTCTAATGAAATTTGTGGCTTTCTCTTAATGGTGTGTGTCTCCATTAGAGATTGTGTAGACAGCATAGGGATGTTTGATAGAGTAAAAGGGGATTGCTTTGTGTATGATGGTAAGCCCTTTTAAGTATTGAGTGTTGAGTGAGGAGTGTGATCAGATTTGTTTTGGATAAAGAGTTGGTTATTCTTGAAATCAGAACCAATGAACTTGTTTAAGGCAATAGCACAAATTAGTAGTTGTTCTTTATATCTTGTTTTATGAACATTGGAGGGTAATTGGAATGTACCTTGATTGGGAAATTGCTTGTATGTATTGGTTATGATCAAATTTGTTGGTAAGGTTGATGGCCTTTGGAGCCATTTGGAAGTGGTTGAGTTATGAACAGTTATAGAGACCTTGTTGTCTTAATCCTAATTTTTATTTCAGAAAGTGGATAGGAAGATTCATGTTCCTTGAGGAGTAGAAGGTTGTGTATCTACAATCCTTTATGTAAGGGTAAGGTGCTATTGTTGCAAGATGACTTTGAATTTATTTGATCCTATATGCATTAATGGTGTCCTATGAATGATTATAAGTTATTTATCATTTCATTGCATTTAGGGGTCTATTAAAGCAAGAAACTTGGCATTGAAGTGATTCCCTAGGGCTAACAGGGGCAATTTTCTTGTGAATTTGTGGTTGTTAAATCAGGGTTTGTCAATTTGATGGATGGAACAGGATGAATGAAGTTTTTTTGTCCTATTGCATGATGATTTTAATATGTTGAAGACAATAGTTGAGTTAGGGAGGTCGGGTATATGGTGTTTCTCTAAAACCCTGGTGTATTGAGGGAAAATGGAGGATTTTATAGAACAGTGACAAAAGGGCCATGGCTTAGCCCAACAATGGTGAAAAATCAATAGCTCAACCCCATGGACATTCATCTATAATCTTTTAAATTCCTACCAACATATTTTTAGATTTAGCTATATAGTTTTAGATTTATGTGACAAAATGGTTTTATCTATATCTATATAAGTTATATTCACTTGAGAAACTGCAATTTCTCATCATAATAGTTGAAATCTTAGAAGAACAACATGGGATTTCAATCCCATTTGGAAGTAGGTATGTATGTAGTCCTTGGAAAAAGGATGCCCATATGACCCAAGTTCATAGGGGAAGGGTTTGGGAAAAGCTCCAAGGTTTGAAGTGTTCCTAAATTTGATCAATCCTTCTTTAGTATGTTTCAACTAGAGGTTGAATTATGCATTAGATGGTTTTGAACTCACCTTTCCAATTACTATGTTCCCACTATGTAGATTTGAGTCAATGAAAGGCAACCTATCATCATCAAGCTTTCCTACTTTGAGATTTGTGGTATTTAGATTTTCAAAGTCTATTCCAATCTTGGATTAACTTCTAGAGGCATTGTCATTGTGGTTTGCCTTGATGTGAATGTGTGATTTAATGCCTCCAAACTTGTCTAAACTAGAATAATCAAAGTTTGTGTGTTAAAAAATATGACCTTATATCTTGAATCAATGACAAGGAAAAGAGGGTATAAGTTAGCCTCAAGAGCTATTAAGGTCTATTATTCTAAGAAGTAGGGTCATGATAAAATTGACCATGACTTGGCTCTCACAAAGTTAACAAAACTTGCTAACTTTGTATTCAACTATAATAAGGTATTTATTCATTATGATTTGATGGGTGAGAAACTCTTAATATGTACTAAAGATCTACCTACATATACACTTGAACTTATGTTGATATTAAGATGGATTTCCTTATAACCACCTTTCCTAAGAATAGGTAATTAATAGCAAGTATATTGAATATGGTGGATATATGTATGGTGGATAAATGTATGCTAAGCTTTATGATTAGTAATACACAAAATGTGATATACTCAAAAGTAGAGTATTTTGTAATATTACATTTATGGATTTAACTTATGTCTACTAACTAACATATTTTTCAAATAATAATTGAATGCAGTAAATGGCCTTTGAGACCACTTTATGAGCTTGTCTTTATATATGTGGCAAAATAGAGGCGAACTCATGTGGGTTCAATGTTTTACTTGTGATATGTATTTTGATCCCAAGATCTATAGGACCATTATATAGTTTAGTGGATCCATTAGGGGTATTGTAATCAAATTAACTAGCCTAGGGTGTAAACCCTTCAAACAATATGCATTAGATCAACATTTTGATACTTTCTAAGTGTCACAATTTTGAACCAAGATTGATATAGGACTTGACTTCTTAGCTTCACAAGTAGGGTTGAGAAAGGGACTCTACAAGGGCATTTCAATCCTGATCAATGGTAGAGGCATCTGCAGCTCTAAGTGGGCAGGTTAGTAGCTACGTTTTGATCCATCTACAAAATTGAAGACTACAAAAATTTCTTGGGCATGCATGCTAGTCAGGGTATGGCTGAATACAACTATTTTATTTTTTTGTCTTATCTTATACCATTTTACGAGAATGGGGGTGCCAATGTATGAGAAGATATTTGGAAAGGCATGAAAATTGCAAGTTAAAGAGAATGGGGGTGTCAATATAAAAGATATAAATCAATTACTATACGCATTATCCCTTGGTCATCAATTTTCCCTGAGTGCCCTCAACCTCATCACTCTAGCTTTCCTCCTACCCTATTGCACAAAGCTATGTGTGCTCCTGCATGCGTGTATTGATATGCAGGGTTTTCGCTCCTCCAAACTCTTCCTAATCACTGGTATTGACCTTTCATTTCTCCAATTTGATGAGCTACAACCTAAAAATAAGGTTTTGACGAAGGTTTTAGAGTATGTTAATTAAAATGAAAATTATGGCACCATTTAGGTTTTAATATTCTACATATGTAGTTAAGTATATATTAGCTATATTTTACATAATAAATAATATAATTATTCTACTTATTATAATTATTTATTATATTCTTTAACAAAATTATTAAATACATATAAAATTATTATAATTAATAATTAATAATAAGTATATTTTTATACAATACAAAATATAATTAATAAAATATATATTTAATATAATAGTAATATTAGATTAAATTATATATAATATAATTATATTTATTATTATATAATAGTATATATAGGCTTTTACCTGATATTTTAGAGGATTTTACCATTACACTATAGTTGGCTTACCATTAAATGGCAGTTGAAACTTGTTTTCCAATGACACAATAGTGGTTTCCAAGCATGAGATTTGTTTCAAGGTCAAATCTCACAATATATGTAGCCTATTAGATAATACAAAGAGAGAAACTAAAAGGATAGAGAATGAGAGAAAGAGATGAACTTAGATAGATAGGGAGAGAGAGAGAGAGAGAGAGAGAGAGAGAGAGAGAGAGAGCATGAGAGAGAGAAATATAAGAGATACAAAGGAAAATAGAGAGAGGGAAAAGATAAACTAAATTTTGATTGGTTGTTTCATGTCAACAATCCAATGATGGCATGTGTCCTTGGGGAGTTATGCTCAAGGTAGCATTCCATTTGATTAAATATATTATAATTATCCTTTAAGACCTCTTCAATGTACCCATTGCACACTTAAGGAGACAAAGATATGGAGAGAGAAAGAGAGAAAGAGAAAGGAAGAGAAAAGGGAGAGGGAGATAGATATAAGATATAGATAGGTGGAGAGAGAAAAAAGAGAAAGAGAGCAAGAGAGAGGAAGAAAAATGAGACAAAGGAGGAGCAAAGATAGAAATAAAGGGATAAAAAGAGGGATGCGGAGAAAAAAAGAGAGAAGAGAGAGAAACAAAGATAGAGATAGAGATAGAGATAAATAGAAATAGAGAGATAAATATGGAGACAAAGATATAGAGAGATAGATATAGAGAGAGATATGTAGAGATAAAGAGGAATAAAGAGGGACAAAGAAAGGTAGAGATAGTGAGGAAGATAGAGAAAAATAGATAAAGAAAAAGAGAGATACATAGATAGAGATAAAGTCACATAAAGAGAGGGAGATAAAGATAAATAGAGAGAAGAAAATATAGAGAGAGAGGTAGATAATGAGAAACATAAAAATAGAAAGGGAGACAAAGAGATAGAGGTAGAGATATAAAGAGATAAGAATGAATAGATAGAGATATAGGGAGGGTGATTGATATATCTCTCCTTGTCGCTCTCTATCTCTCTATATCTCCCACTATCTATGTCACTCCCTCTTCCCCCCTCTATCTATTGAGCTCTCCTCCCTCTCCCCCCTTTCTCATTCACTCCATCTCTCCCTCAATCTCTCCTACTCTATATATCTATCTCTATTTCTCTTTTTATCTCCCTCTCACTCATCTCTCTATCTCTTTCTATCCATATCTTTCTCTACCACTATCACGATCTCTCTATCTCTTTCACCATCCCCCTCTATCTCTCTATATCACCCCATTTCTATGTCTCTCCCTCTCCCTCTATATATATTGAGCTATCTCTCCTCTCTCTCTCCTATATTATTCCTCTCCCTCTCTACATTTATCTCCTCTCTTCTCTCCCTTTTCTAATGCATTCTCTCTCTTCCTCTTCAACCTATCTCTCCCTCTCTCCCCCTCTTCTCTATCTCTCCTCCTCTACATCCTATCTATATCCCTTTCTCTCCCTCCCCCTCTCTATATCCCCCTCTCTATCTCTCCCCATCTCTCCCTCCCTATCCCCCCTATCCATCTCTATATCTCCACGTCTCTTCCTTTCTCTTCCCATATCTCCATCTCTCTTTCTCTTCCCATATCTCCATCTCTCTTTATCTTCCCATATATCTCTATCTCTCTCTCTTTCTCTCCCCATCTATCTCTATCTCCCCATACTAATTTCTCCCTTTCTCTATCTCTCCTTATTTCTCTCTCCCTCTCTACATCTCTATATACTTATATCTAATTATTTTTGTTTGTCTATCTCTTTGTCTCTCTCTCTCCCTATCCTCTCTCTATATCTCTTTATATCTCTATCTCTCTATCACTCTATCTCTCACCATCTATATCTATTTATCTCTTTCATCTCCCTCTCCTCTATATCTCTATATTGATCTCTCCCTCTACCTATATCTCTCTATCTATTTGTCTCTCTTCCTCTCTCACTCTATCTTCCTCTCTACCTCTATTTTCCTCTCCCCCCCTTTATCTCTATACATGTATCCCTCTCTCTATCCATCCATCTATCTCCCTAATCTCTATCCCTCTTTATATATTTATCTCTTTCATCTCTATCTATCCCTCTCTCCTCTCTCTCTTTATCTCTCCCTATCCTTCTCTCCTCTCCTCCTCTCCATATCCCTCTCCTTCTACATCTACATCTCTATCTCTATCTTCCTCCCTATCTCTATCTCCTTACCCCTCTATCTCTCACTCTTCCACACTCTATCTCTCCCTCTTTCTATCACTACCTCTCCATCTCTCCCTCTCTCCCTCTCTCCTTATTGCAAGCATAACATGAGCCTGTTGGTAATGGAGCTTGATCATCTTCCTAATTCAGAGGTTTTATTTCAATCATGTTTGGATCCTTGTAAGTGGATGCATAGTTTATTTGAAGCTATGATTTCTCCATTGAGACCTTTGTTGCACAAACAACATCATTTGCTAAATTTCCTACCAATTGACCTCATGTACTACATAAATGTATGCAAAAAATAGACCAAAATTTATCCTAATTGAAATTCCACACTTTTTTGGCGTACCCATTGCACACTAAGGTGTGATTGCTAGTTAAGTTTGATTTGTATGTTTTATTTTAGAACTAGAATGGTAGAGATAGGATAGAATAATACCATTGGTTGAAAAGTCATTGCAAGAACCTTAAATTCATACCTTAAACCTACAAGATAAACCTTATAATCAAAACAAAAATCTAACACTTAAAACTAAAAACTATTGTATTTTGTGATAAAACAACCTTGTTTGACCTTAGTAAAGATGACTTATCTACTTGTTACATGATTAGGGCATAGTATTTGATGGGACCTACAATAAAACCCTTATGAATACAATGGGGGGTTTGTAGAAAGAGAAGACTATGTATGTGGTATTTCTAAAGTGGTACTTGGTTCAATTATGTGATGGTCAAGTAACACAAATCAATGCAAGATGATATCATTGGATGAGTATTAGTTGGATAGTATATTATTACTAGAATCAATCAAGAGAAAATTGATATCTAAGTACTTGAATTTTATTTTATTGACACTTGATAAATGCAAGATTATAGAGGTATTATGTTTTTCAATTGAAGTAAAGAAAGTGGTTGACATGGAAGTAAAATATTTTAGAAACTCATAAATGATACATATATAGATATATCTTATTTATATTATCCTTGTAATTAGTTATGTATCTTCAAATATAAAAAATTAAAAGGAATCCAATATGTATCATCTAATAATAACTTATAGAAAATATCAAAAAGATCAATAATAAAAATATATATATTAACTAAGAAGCCATGCAAGCATACAATAGTATATGTTGGTAAAACTATAATATATACAAGAAAGCAATATATGCATACAATGTCACATGTTAGTAATACAAAACACATGTCACTATGCGGGGTCAACATGAGGAAATGCTAATTTTTTGGGAATGAAATAACCAAAGATATGATCAAAGAATATCTAATCATAAATAGTCATAGAGTAATTAGGATTTGATCATATGGAAATTTCTAGGAGAGCTACAATAGTTGTAATATCATGAATTAACAACATTAAAAAGTACATCGTGAATTAATTATGTAATGGCATAAAAAATTTAAAACATCATGAATTACCTATGTAACCATAGAAGTCAAATATAATTCTATCAAGAAATCAATATCAAATAGATAATATAATCACATAACTCATACATTTCAATGTTATTGGATCTTCTTCATCCAACTCTTTGTTTGTATCATCCAATCCAAATTCGACATTGTAAGGATTGGTCATATCATCATCATCAGATCATTGATATCAATTTTGATAATGTCATCATCCACACAAATATCATCTTCATGAACATTAACTCCTACATCATCATGATCTAGTTCCTCTTCTTCGACATCTTTGTCAAGCACATCATCAACTAATTGTTGATCTTGATCATCATCTACATCATCTTCTAGTTCTTCAGTATCTTCTTCTTCCACCACATTATACTTTACTGGCCTTCCTCTTGGATCATGTCTAACAAAAATGACCAACCCGGTTTACCTAGAACCTCTGAGTAAAATACCTACTCACATTGGCTTGGAAGAACATAGGGCTCATTTCCAGTTCGCTCGATCGACCTTGTATTAACTATGGTAAATCCATTATCATGTTCACAACAGTTCTCTCAAGTGGATCATTTCTATTCAATCATATCATGTACCATTAGACAATGAATGTAATTACTTGAAGGACTTAAAGTCACACTCAAGTATATCATCCAAAATCCCATAGTATCAATTTTTGAGACTTATGGATGTATGTCACTTAGATAAAACATTAGTCACTTGAAAGATTGCAGCTATCCTTAATCACAAGTTTCTTCATGTCATCCAACTTTTGATTCAAAAATTTATGACCATTGCACCATATAGCCTTTGTGGTGTTTCACCTCCAATATGTCAAACATGTAAAAATTATTGCATCATTAGTTGATAAACATATTTATTCTTGGTCGAATGTATGCAAAGAAAAAAAACTCAACATATATATACATCAATATAATTGAAAATAATTAAATAATATGGGTGATTAATATATTTATACGAACTTGTTTATCTCTTAAACCATATGCTAAATCAATTTCCCTTGGTGTAACATTGGAATCTCCATTACGATGAGCTTCTTTAACCAATGAAGCCACACCTTCCCATGTTAATGCACGACTAGATTGTTGGCATCGTTCAATCCATATCATCATCCAATCAAGATTGTTTGTGATGTACAAATGTTGTGCATCCCACTCTTGACCAACTGTATCAAAAAAATTTGAAATTCACAAACGACGTATAATTAGTTAATTACCATGGTATACAACCTTAATTTATAATTGATGTATATTGAATATTAATAATTAAATAAGTATAATATACATAAAAACAAAATGTAAAATGTATTCTAATTAATCCCCATGACCATCTTATAATTAACTCTCAATTTCCTCAATCTACCTTTCCCCATCAGGTACACCCCTTCGAATTTGTTAATGGAGTTGGGATCCCAAATGCGATCTAGATGGATCTTTGCTGCAAACTTAGGAAGATATTTAGTAATGTATACCATGGTCTGGTATACCATATATCCCTCCACCATAGAACCCTTAGGATGTGCTCTTTGTCTAACCAAACCTTTCAAAAATTTCAGGTGCCTCTCAACCACCCACATTGACCTTGTGTGTACAGGTCCACACAATTCAATCTCTTCAACTTGGTGTATGAGGTAGTGTTCTTGTGCATTGAAAAATGTTGAAGGTAGACACTTTTTCATTTCACACATTAGATCTATGTGAATTTTTCTCTTCCAATAATTTATATCTTCTTTATGGATTTGTTTAGATGACATCCATCTACAAGTGATTCAAGCGCAAAAATATATTAAT